>CAUYLG010059530.1:0-20741 GCA_963573385.1 Cacajao melanocephalus | reverse complement strand
GATGGATGGTTGGATGGAAGGATGGATGGATGGATGGTTGGATGGATGGATGGATGGATGGATGGACGGATGGATGGATGGATGGATGGTTGGATGGATGGTTGGATGGAAGGATGGATGGATGGATGGAGGGATGGATGGTTGGATGGATGGATGGATGGATGAATGGTTGGATGGATGGATGGATGGATGGTTGGTTGGATGGATGAATGGATGGATGGATGGTTGGATGGATGGATGGATGGTTGGATGGAAGGATGGATGGATGGATGGATGGATGGATGGATGGATGGATGGTTGGATGGATGGATGGATGGATGGTTGGATGGATGGATGGTTGGATGGATGGGTGGATGGAAGGATGAATGGAATGCAGCCTTGTTGTTTACAGGGGTGTCATTCTCTAATAACACAGGTTCCATTGCCTTGCAGCTTAAAGAGAGCCACTATATCTACTTTAACTGTGGACATAGCAAACAAAGAAATTTCATGTGTGGATGTCAAGCCCCTGGTAGGTCCCAAATCTTTGCTGTCTCAAGTTTGGTGTCGTAAGTGTTAGGAGTCATAGAAGCTGGCCCTGAGGGGCTGGCCGAGCCCTTGTTCAAGGTCTGGAGATGGAGGTGATCCTGTCCCATTACTGGGGTCACTGTCCCCTCCCCCATCATTATACCCCAGGGCTGCCTCCTCATAGTCACCATCCTGAAAGCATGTGCCTGTTTCTTGTTGGGTATCCCCAGAACTGTGTCAGGACAACTCAGGTAACGTACTTTTAGATGCTCCAAGAGAATGGAAGACCACACATGGTCCACCATTGAGCTTGGCCATGAATGTTCACAGCAGCATATTTCACAATGCCCAAACAGCAGAGACCGGCCGGGCACAGTGGCTCACGCATGAGGTCAGGAGTTTGAGACCAACCTGGCCCACAGGGTGAAACCCCACCTCTACTAGAGAAAAAATAATTATTAAATAGCTGGGTGTGGTGGCATATACCTGTAGTCCCAGCTACTTTGGAGACTGAGGCAGGAGAATTGCTTGAACTCGGGAGGTGGAGGTGGAATACATAGGCTCCCTCTGTCTAGGCTTTACTCATAGGCTTGACATAGGCTTTTACTTGACATAGGCTTTTACTCATAGGCTCATTGACATAGGCTTTACTCAAAAAAAGGAAAATAAAATCATAAAATGAAATAAAATGTTCTGGAATTAGACAGAGGTGATGGTCACATTATGAATATCTAAAAACCACAGACCTGCCCAGGCGTGGTGGCTCATGTCTGTGACCCCAGCACTGTGGGAGGCCAAGGTGGGCGGATCACCTAAGGTCAGGAGTTCAAGACCAGCCTGGCTAACATGGTGAAACCCTGTCTCTACTAAAAATACAAAAACTAGCTGGGCGTGGTGTCACACGCCTGTAATCCCAGTTCCTCAGGAGGCTGAGGCAGAAGAATTGCTTGAACCCAGGGGGCGGAGGTTGCAGTGGGCCAAGATTGTGTCGTTGCACTCCAGCCTGGGTGACAGAGCAAGACTCTGTCTCAAAAAAAATTAATTAAAAAAAATTAGTTCTGGTCCCCGTGAAGCCACTAAAAGCTCGTCAGGCGACATGTGGAGTTTAGCCACGCCCCAGGCTTTTAGAGCTGAAGCTCTGCAGGGCCAGCTGTGGTTACAGCACATCCCAGGCATCAGGGGCACCCTGTCAGGATGCAGGCCACACGGTTTCCAAACCCTTTCCACGGGAGTGTGCTCCTGTATGGGGTTCGCTGTGTCTGGGTGACCCTCACTGACTTGAATATGCATTTGTGTCTCTCCTCGGCAGTCAACACTGATTTCAGTCGGCTGTGACCTAGATAAAAAGATCGTCATCCAGAAGTAAGTGTGTTGAGGCCAGGTACAGTGGCTCACGCCTGTGATCCCAGCACTTTGGGAGGCTGAGGCGGGCAGATCATTTCAGGACAGGAGTTCGAGACCAGCCTGGCCAACATGACGAAACCCCGTTTCTACTGAAAAAAGAAAAAGTAATCGGGCCTGGTGGCGGGCACCTGCAATCTCAGCTACTTGGGAGGCTGAGGCAGGAGGATCACTTGAACCCAGGAGGTGGAGACTGCAGTGAGCTGCGATCGAGCCACTGCCCTCCAGCCTGTGTGACACAGTGAGACTGTTGTCTTAAAAAAGAAAAAAAGAAAGTAAGTATGTCGATATTGGAGGGGAGTGGGGAGAGGGGAGCTGATCGGGCACCATTAGCCACATGGTAACAATTGCTGAGGTAGATGACTTTAGAGTATTCTGTTAGTTTTATATATATTATTTATACAATTAAAAGTTAAACGAGGCTGGGTGCAGTGGCTCACGCCTGTAATCCTAGCACTTTGGGAGGCCGAGGTGGGTGGATCACCTGAGGTCAGGCGTTCAAGACCAGCCTGGCCATCATGGTGAAACCCCATCTTTTTTTTAAAAAAAAAAAAGTTAAACGATTCACACTAATAGGTTAAGTTTGTTTCCAGCACGTTGGTCTCTCCTCCTTCACCTGTTGGTGATATCCACATTTTTTATTTTTTTGAGACGGAGTCTTGCTCTATCACTCAGGCTGCGGTGCAGTGGCGTGATCTCAGCTCACTGCAACCTCCACCTCCCAGATTCAAGCAATTCTCCTGCCTCAGCCTCCTGAGTTGCTGGGATTACAGGCGTGAGCCACCGCGCCAAGCCTAAATAAAATTTTTAAAAAGCTAGACAAGCGACACCCCTAATGGCAAAGTACAGAGCCATTTCCTGTTATGCCCCTGCCAGAGTTAGGGTCTCCCGGGGTTTTTTTTCCGTATCTGCTCATTTGACAACTGCTCACGCGTTGGACACAGGTGTGCCCTCCCTTTTCCATTTCTTTTCTTTTCTTATTTTATTTTTATTTATTTATTTTTGAAATAGAGTCTCGCTCTGTCACCCAGGCTAGAGTGCAATGGCACGATCTTGGCTCCCTGCAACCACTGTGGGTTCAAGCACTTCTCCTGCCTCAGCCTCCCAAGTAGCTGGGATTAGAGGCGAATGACATCATGCCCGGCTACCTATTGTATTTTTAGTAGAGATGGGCTTTCCCCATATTGGCCAGGTTGGTCTCAAACTCCTGAGCTCAGGTGATCTGCCTGCCTCAGCCTCCCAAAGTGCTGGGATTACAGGCCTGAGCCACTATGCCCGGCCCCTCCCTTTCTGTCCAATACTTAATGGTTTGGTTCCTTGTGAGGTTGGGAAATTGCTCAATGTCCTTTTTTGCTTGCAGCAAAATTTCCGCCTGTTCCAAGGGCATCCTGGATGCTTTGACCCTACAAGACAATTACAGCTTCATCATTGAGAAGTAAGGCAGCATCCCCCGACAACCCCTGACGCCCAAGGCAACTGTGTGCCTGCAAAAGCCAAGAGCAAATTAGGATTGATTGATTGAGATTGAGTTTTGCTCTTGTTGCCCAGGCTGGAGTGCAACGGCGCAATCTCGGCTCACCACAACCTCTGCCTCCTGGGTTCTAGCGATTCTCCTGCCTCAGCCTCCCGAGTGGCTGGGATTACAGGCGTGTGCCACCATGCCTGGCTAATTTTGTATTTTGTATTTTTTTTTTGAGTAGAGACGTGGTTTCTCCATGTTGGTTGGTCAGGCTGGTCTCGAACTCCTGACCTCAGGTGATCTGCCCACCTCGGCTTCCCAAAGTGCTGGGATTACAGGCCTGAGCCACTGTGTCCAGATTTTTTTTTTCTTTTTTTTTTTTTTAAGAGATGAGGTCTGGCCCGTGGCCTAGGCTGGAGTGCAATGGTGTTATCATAGCTCACTGCAGCCTAACCTTCCAGGCTCCAGCAGTCCTCTTGCCTCAGCTGGTTGGTCCCGTGTGTTGTCCCACTCAGTGGGCACGTGCCCCCACGCAGGTAGGAGAGTCTGGGCCTTAGTCAATTTGTGCTGCTTTAAGGGACTCCCCGAGGCTGGGTGATTTATAAAGAAAAGAGAGGGCCGGAAGTGGTGGCTCACGCCTGTAATCCTAGCACTTTGGGAGGCCGAGGTGGGTGGATCACCTGAGGTCAGGTGTTCAAGACCAGCCTGGCCATCATGGTGAAACCCCATCTAAAAAAAAAAGAAAAAAAAAAAAAAAAGAGAGAGTTATGGCCGGGCGCAGTGGCTCACACCTCTAATCCCAGCACTTTGGGAGGCAGAGGCAGGTGGATCTCTTGAACTCAGGCGTGCAAGACCAGCCTGACCAACATGGCAAAACCCTATCTCTACTAAAAATACAAAAATTAACCAGGAGTGGTGGTGGGCACCTGTAATCCCAGCTACTCGGGAGGCTGAGGCAGGAGACTTGCTTGAAATCGGGAGGCGGGGGTTGCAGTGAGCGGAGATCAAGCCATTGCACTCCAGCCTGGGCGACAGAGTGAGACTCGGTCTCAAACAAAAGAAAAGAGAGGGGGGCGGGGAAGAGGCCGGGTGTGGTGGCTCACATCTGTAATCCCAACACTCTGGGAGGCTGAGGCAGGAGGACTGCTTGAGGCCAGGAGTTGGAGACCAGCCTGGGCAACCTAGAGACCAAAAAAAAAAAAAAAAAAAAAAAGGGACGGTTAGGGAGGAGGTGCCAGGCTCTTAAACAACCAGTTCTCATGGAAGCTGAGGCTGAAAACCCACTCAGTACCACGAAGATGGTTCTAAGCCATTCATAGACGATCTGACCTTGTGGCCTAAACACTTCTGACTAGGCCCCCCTCCAACACTGGGGATCCACTTTCAGCAGGAGCTTTGGAAGGAACAGATATCCAAACCAGCTGGGCACGGTGGCTCACGCCTGTAATCCCAGCACTTTGGGAGGCCGAGGCGGGCGGATCACCTGAGGTCAGGAGTTCGAGACCAGCCTGACCAACATGAAGAAACCCTGCCTCTATTAAAAATACAAAAAATTAGCCGGGCATGGTGGCACATGCCTGTAATCCCAGCTAATCAGGAGGCTAAGGCAGAAGAATTGCTTGAACCTGGGAGGCGGAGATTGCAGTGAGCTGAGATCACGCCGCTGCACTCCAGCCTGGGCGACAAGAGAGAAACTGCATCTCAAATATCCAAACTATAGTAAGGCGCCTCATTGCACCCAGCAGGGGGGAGCTCCTTGCCACTCGAGTGCACGCTTCTGTGTGTTTTGTAAGACCTGACCCCTCAAATGCAAGTCAAGATTGAGTTACCTGTTCAGAGCTGAGACCTAAACTGGTGCTTCTAGGCTTGCTAAGGGGCAGTGAGTCTGGAACCTGCAGAGGACACAAAGGGGAAAGTCATCTGAGTCTATACCGGCTGCTAAAATGGCAATTTTAATGGCAAAAACCGGCTGGGCGCGGTGGCTCACTCCTGTAATCCCAGCACTTTAGGAGGCCTAGGCTGGCGGATCACCTGAGGTCAGGAGTTCAAGACCAGCCTTACCAACACGATGAAACCTGTCTCTACTAAAAATACAAAAAAGAAAAAGCTGGGTTTGGTGGTGGGCACCTGTCATCCCAGCTATTAGGAGGCTGAGGCAGGAGAATTGCTTGAACTTGGGAGGAAGAGGATGCAATGAGCCGAGATCATGCCAGCCTGGGCAACAAGAGTGAAACTCCATCTCAAAAAAAAAAAAAAGAAAGAAAGAAATGGCAAAAACTGTGATTACTTTTGCACTGATCTAATTTAAAGAGCAGAAATTTGGCCAGGCTCCGTTGCTCACACCTGCAATCCCAGCACTTTGGGAGGCTGAGGGCAGAGAAGCACTTGAGGCCAGGAGTTTGGAACCAGCGCGGGCAACACAGCAAGACCATCTCTCTACAAAAAATCAACAAATTAACCACGTGTGGTGGCGTGTGCCTGTAATCCCAGATACTCAGGACGCTGAGGTGGGAGGATTGCTTGGGCCCAGGAGGTGGAGGCTGCAGTGAGTTGTGATCGCATCAATGCACTCCAGCCAAAAAATTAACCAAAACGGGAGGTTCCAGCATCATCTGGCCCATGGCTCTCCATTGCCCACCTCAGATGGCACCTCCACCCACTCTCATGGATGATCCCCATTTCCAAAAAAGAAACAGGCTGTGAAGAGTTAGTGGTCTGGGCACGAACTCACAGACTCCCCGTCTTTGCTTCCTGGTGTCTTGAAGGGAATTCTACGACCCCAGTTTCCTGGGGCAGCCATCCTCCCAGGACCTGCACGTGCCTTACTCCTACGAGCAACTGGGCTGTCCTCTCCTCGTCTACCACGACACCCCGTGGAAGCCCGTGGTAGAGCTGTAAGACCCCAGGGGGCTACTACAGGGTGGGGACCTCATGCTCCCTGGCTCTGGGGTACCAGCCTGGCCCTCCAGGTTCCCCTAGATCCCTCAAAATGATAGTGGTCACTTTTTCCCACCGTGCTCCCGCCCCAGCCTTCTCCCTGGGACACCTTTTCTTTTTGTGAGACAGGATCTCACTCTGTTGCCTAGGCTGGAGTGCAGTGGCACAATCTCAGCTCACTGCAACCTCTGTCCCCTGGGTTCAAGTGATCGTCCCACCTCAGCCTCCTGTGTAGCTGGGACCACAGGCGGCCACCGCCACACCTGGCTAATTAGCAGAGATGCGGTTTCACCTTGTTGGCCAGGCTGGTCTTGAAAACCAAAGTGCTGGGATTACAGGTGTGAGCCACCACGCCCAGCCATATTTAAGTATGTTTTTTTTGTGAGATGGAGTCTTGCTCTGTTGCCCAGGCTAGAGTGCAATGGCACGATCTCAGCTCACTGCAGCCTCCACCTCTCAGGCTCAAGCAATTCTCCTGCCTCAGCCTCCCGAGTAGCTGGGACTACAGGTGTGTGCCACCATGCCCAGCTACTTTTTGCATTTTTAGTAGAAACAGGGTTTTGCCATGTTGCCCAGGCTGGTCTTGAACTCCTGAGCTCAGGGGATCCATCCACCTCGGCCTCCCAAAGTACTGGGATTACAGGCATGGGCCAGCGTCCTGGGTCCTGAGTGGACTTTTGTTTCCACCCTGTTATCCATGCTCAATGCTGGCTGCTGCCTATCTACCCATCCACCCAGCTCTGTCTCCCGGCCTCCCTGCAGCCCGCACACCATGGCCTCAGCTGGGAGGGACAGGGGTTCTTTGGTTTGCTCCCTGCCACCTCCCCACCCCATGAGTGGTTTTGCAGCCATCCAGGTAGCTGTGGCCTGGGTCTTCCTGGGTTGCCCCCGCTCCCCACGCAGCTCTGCCCTGTGCATGTGTCCTAGGTGGCGAAAAGACACTTTCCAGGAGATTGTCGAAGCCGAGTATGTGTTACTGGAGGTGAATGGGCAGTTCTCCTACAGGTATTCCCTGACGGCCGAGTCGGCGCTGTGCACCTCCCAGCCACAGAACTGGACCACCATGATAAAGGAATTCGGGGTGCCCTTTGTCTGGAACAGAGAGGTAATAGAACCCTAGGATCGTTTCAGAAGAATCAGCATGCCACCAGAGGGTGGGAGCACGCGTGAGGACATGGTGTGGCCATGGAACTGAGTATGGAATGAAAGACTTGGCCGGGCGTGGTGGCTTACACCTGTCATCCCAGCAGTTTGGGAGGCCTAGGCGGGCGGATCACCTGAGGTCGGGAGTTCAAGACCAGCCTGGGCAACTTGGTGAAACCCCATCTGTCAGCCTGGCATGGTGGTGGGTGACTATAATCCCAGCTATTCGGGAGGCTGAGGCAGGAGAATTGCTTGAACCCAGGAGGAGGAGGTTGCAGTGAGCCGAGATCTTGACACCGCACTCCAGCCTGGCCACAGAGGGAAACGCAGGCACCAAGGTGCTCAGGGGCTTTGCTGATGAAGAGGGAAGTCTGGGATCATCCCAATGGTTGCTGCTGAGGCGTGGATGGGTTTCCCAGGCTGTCCTACTCAGCGTGCATTTCTTTTGTTTTGTTTTTAGACAGAGTCTTGCTCTATCCCCCAGGCTGGAGTGCAGTGGCACAATCTCAGCTCACTGCAGCCTCATGGCTCAAGTGATCCCCCAACCTCAGCTTCCCAATTACCTGGGACTACAGGTGTGTGCCACCATGCCCTGCTAATTTTTGTATCTTTTTTTTTTTTTTTTTTTTTGTAGAGACAGGGTTTCACTATGTTGCACAAGCTGGTTTTGAACTCCTGGGATCAAGCGATCCTCCCACCTCAGCTCCCCAAAGTGCTGGATTATAGGCATGAGCGACCACACCCCGCCTCAGTGTGTATTTCTTTTCTTTTCTTTTTTTTTTTTTCAGACACAGTCTTGCTCTGTCACCCAGGCTGGAGTGCAGCAGTGGGACCTCTGCTCACTGCAACCTCTACCTCCTGGGTTCAAGTGATTCTCCTGCCTCAGCCTCCTGAGTAGCTGGGGACTACAGGCACCTGCCACCACGCCAGCTAATTTTTTTTTTTTGGTGAGACGGGGTCTCACCATGTTGGCCAGGCTAATCTCAAACTCCTGACCTCAGGTGATCCCCCACCTCGGCCTTCCAGTGAGATGGGGTTACAGGCATGAGCCACCATGCCCACGCTTGTTGTTTATTTATTTATTTTTTTGAGATGGAGTCTCACTCTGTCACCCAGGCTGGAGTGCAGTGCTGCAATCTCTGCTCACTGCAACCTCCGCCTCCCGGGTTCAAGCCATTCTCTTGCCTCAGCCTTCTAAGTAGCTGGGATTACAGGTGCCCACCACCACGCCCAGCTAATGTTCGTGTTTTTAGTAGAGACGGGGTTTCACCATGTTGGCCAGGCTGGTCTTGAACTCCTGACCTCAAGTGATCTGCCTGCCTCAGCCTCCCAAAGTGCTGGGATTACAGATGTGAACCACTGTGTTCAGCCTGCATTTTCTTGGTTAAATGAGCAGCCTGAAGCTCTCCTCATCGCACCCGGCCCAATTAACCGTTTTAAAGACTGCAACCCTGTGACAGCTGGTGCACTGACGGCCTTATCCAACCACCACCTATTTGACCATTTTTTGAAAGAGAAAGCTGTCTGGGTGCGGTGGCTCATGCCTGTAATCCTAGCACTTTGGGAGGCTGAGGAGGGAGGATTGCTTGAGGCTAGGAGTTTGAGGCAAGCCTGGGCAACATGGTGAGACCTCATCTCAAAAAAAAAAAAATTAGGCCAGGCGCAGTGGCTCATGCCTCTAATCCCAGCACTTTGGGAGGCTGGGGTGGGCAGATCACAAGATTAGGAGTTCAAGACCAGCCTGACCAACATGCTGAAACCCCGTCTCTACTAAAAATACAAAAATTAGCTGGGCATGGTGGTGGGTGCCTGTAATCCCAGCTGCCCTGGAGGCTGAGGCAGGAGAATCGCTTGAACTCAGAGGTGGAGGTTGCAGTGAGCCGAGACAGCGCCACTGTACTCCAGCCTGGGCGACCGAGTGAGACTTTGTCTCAAAAAAAAAAAAAAAGAAAAGAAAAAGAAAAATTAAACAATTAACTGGGAGTGGTGGCACACAGCTGTAGTCCCAGCTACTCAGGAGACCGAGGCGGTCGGATCACCTGAGCCCGGGCGTTGGAGGCTGAGTGATCTATGACAGCGCCACTGCACTCCAGCCTAACTGACAGAGTTTGTCCTTGTTGCAAAAATAAAAAGTAAGAAAGAGAAAGACACATATATGTGATTGTTGTTTACTTATTTTTTGGCTCTGCTGGTATTTCTAAATGCATTCTTCATATGGGCTGTTTCACTGCAAATTGCATGACTGCATTTAAGAGACGGACCCATCACTATTCTTTTTTTCCTATCAGGGTAGAACATGAAGTTTTTCTGGCCAGGCACAGTGGCTCACCCCTGTAATCCCAGCACTTTGGGAGGCTGAGGCGGGCTGATCGCTTGAGGACAGGAGTTTGAGACCAGCCAGACATGGCGAAACCCTGTCTCTACTAAAAATACAAAAATTAGCTGGGCGTGGTGGTGCACACCTATAATCCCAGCTTTTGGGGAGCTTGAGGCAGGAGAATCGCTTGAACCTGGGAGGTGAAGGCTGCAGTGAGCCAGCATTGCGCCACTGCACTCCAGCCTGGGCAACAGAGAGAGACTGTTTCTCAAAACAGAAAAAAAAAAGAGTGACCAGGTACTGTGGCTCACACCTGTAATCCCAGCACTTTGGGAGGCTGAGGCAGGTGGATCACTTGAGGTCAGAAGATCAAGATCAGCCTGGCCAACATGGTGAAACCCCGCCTTGACTAAAAATACAAAAATTTGCAGGGCGTGGTGGTGGGTGCCTGTAATCCCTGCTACTTGGAAGGCTGAGGCAGGAGAATTGCTTGAACCTGGGAGGCAGAGGTTGCAGTGAGCCAAGATCGCGCCACTGCATCCAGCCTGAGTGACAGGGCAACACATTATCTGAAAAAAAAAAAAAAAAAACTCATTGGCAGCGCCTGGCTCTCACCCAGACTGAGTTAGTAAGCCTCCAGCCTCCACAGCCCAGGAAGGCCAGAAAGGAGGCAAGGGAGATGGAGGCTGAGCAGCCTCCGTCCACAGCCTCCTCTGCAGGGAGCATGGACCTACCCACAGCATCGGCACTTGGCCCCAGACTCCCGCCATGCACTTCTCATGAGGACTGGGGTGGGTCAGGGTCTCTGCACGCAGGAGGGAGGCTCAGGGCTCCCTTCCAGCCCCCAGGACCAGTGGGCACGCCTCTGTCCCCTACAGAACTACGTGAGCTGCCACGACCCCAACAGGAATGCTACTTTGAGGTGGCCAGATGTCCAGTATCAGATCTTGGGTGGCCGGACAGCAAACGAGATAATTTTCAGCCACGACAACGGCATCTATGTCTTCTACATTTCTATTGTGGACCCGTACTACAGGTGAGGGGCCCATCTCCCCGACCACAGGGGACACCTGGTGCCCCTGGGGGCAGGTCACCCATGCTGCAGGGGTCGTGCAGGTTCTGACTAAACCTGAATACCCCCAGTGGCCCAGGCCATCCCCAGGACAAGCGAGGCTTTAAGTTCCAGGTGACATTTCTTCCCGTATGAAACAAATACTCCTTTTTTTTTTTTAGGTGGAGATTTGCTCCTGTCACCCAGGCTGGAGTACAGTGGCCTGATCTCTGCTCACCGCAACCTCCGCCTCCTGGGTTCAAGAGATTCTCCTGCCTCAGCCTCCCGAGTAGCTGGGATTACAGGCATGCGCCACCACACTTGGCTAATTTTTGTATTTTTAGTAGAGACGGGGTTTCACCATGTTGGCCAGAATGGTCTCTGTCTCCTGACCTCAGGTGACCCACTGGCCTTGGCCTCCCAAAGTGCTGAAATTACAGGCATGAGCCACCCCACCCGGCCACAAATAGTCATTTCAGAGTCCTGCACTGGGTGCTGGGGGAACAGCAATGACCTGAGGTGCACCCCTGCCCTGGTGCACCTGAGTCACCCTCTCCTGCTCCCTATGTCTGGGGTGTGCTGATAGACTGCCAGAGCTGTGTCAAACTGGCTTGCAGGAGGAGACTCTGAAATATTCAGGAATCTCCAGCCCGTCCAACATGGTGAAACTCCATCTTTACCAAAAATACAAAAATTAGCTGGGCATGGTAGCGGGTGCCTGTAATCCCAGCTACTAGGGAGGCCGAAGCAGGAGAGTCATTTGAACCCGGGAGGTGGAGGTTGCAGTGAGCCGAGATCGCCCCACTGCACTCCAGCCTGGGCAACAGAGCGAGGCTCCATCTTAAAAAAAAAAATTCAGGAATCTTACACTAGTCAATTTCATATCAGTGGCTTGAAATCAGCCACGGTGGACATATTTATGCCACAGGAATTAGCAGACACTACCCAGGGGCCTTGCCCCTCTAAGAGCCAGTTGTTAAATATTTAGCACTGACAGGCGCTGAGGGAATTATAAAGCCAGGTCTAAGCCATGCCATGCGGATCCGCAAGTCCCTTTGGGAGGTGGGCACCAGGGTGGCATCTTCCCCATGTCCTTACCGCCACTGGAAGTCATTGTCAGCCATCGCCTGTTCTCTCCAGAGGGTGAAAGTCCAGCCCCTGAAAAAACTGGTGGAGATCCTGCCTTCCCTACAGGCCTCAGACTAGGAGGATCAGCTCTGAGTGGCTGCAGGTGGAAGGCCCCGGGTAGGGCGGAGACGTCCATAGGAGAGAGGAGACAGGTGTGGGACTCTCCTCTGCCACACCTGCTCCCTGTACCAGGAGACCTGCACTGTCCCACCACCGTCGTGGGTTCTGCGACACCTCTGAGCCTTCTCCTGCCCTGACGCAGCCTCCGCTGTCCTCCACCACTTCCCCGCTATTGACAGACCACTTAGTTATTTTGATCCCTCCGCCCTCTCTAGCCAGAGTCTGGGCGTTGGAGGAGAACGGGGATCCTGGTGACAGCTGCCAGAGGGCACAGAGAGGATGGCAGCTCAGAACCCGTAACAGTCAGCTGGGTGCGGTGGCTTATGCCTGTAATCCCAGCATGTTGGGAGGCTGGGACAGGTGGATCACTTGAGGTCAGGAGTTCGAGACCAGCCTGGCCAACATGGAGAAACTCCGTCTCTACTAAAAGTTAGACAGGTGTGATGGCGGGCGCCTATAATCCCAGCTACTCGAGAGGCTGAGGCAAGAGAATCACTTGAACCTGGGAGATGGAGGTTGCAGTGGGTCGAGATTGCACCACTATGCTCCAGTGTGGATGAGAGCCAGATTCCACCATCTCAAAAAAAAAAAAAAAAAAAAAAAAACATAAAAGAAAAAGTTGGCCAGGCGGCGTTTTTAACGAAAATAATCCCAGCACTTTGGGAGGCGGAGGCGGATAGATCACTTGAGGTCAGGAGTTCAAGACCAGCCTGGCCAACATGGTGAAGCCCCGTCTCTACTAAAAATACAAAAATTAGCCGAGCCTGGTGGCTCATGCCTGTGATTCCAGCTCCTTGGGACGCTGTGGCAGGACCGCTTGAACTCGGGAGGCGGAGGGTGCAGTAAGCTGAGATCAAGACTCTGACTCAAAAAAAAAAAAAAACAAAAAAACAGTCAAAGTGGGTGGAAACAGAAGTGGGTATACCCGGTCACAGCTGCAGGCCTGGTTCTCCCTCCTGTGGGTCTGAACACCTTTGCCAAGGCAAAGGTGAAGTCACCCAAAGGCAGCACCCAACGACCTCTCCCCGCCTCCCCCCGCAGCTACTGTAAACTGGAAACCGTCTTCAGCATCTACGTGTACGGGGCGTTCCCAATACCACTGGCGTTTGCTGGGATCATCATCCTGCTGCTCATCTCTAGCATCCTGGGGTCCGTGTGGGTGGCCTACATGACACCCAAGCTGCTGCGCACAGGGCGAGGCCACAGGATCAAGACGTCTGTGGTCCAGCTGTGCGGGAGATGCAAGACGGCCTGCGGGTGTTTTCAGTTCAGTGCCTCAGCCAGAGCCGGGGTGGGCACAGAGCCCCCGGGACACCACCCCACTCCTCAGGGAGGCAGGGCTGACCACTGAGGCCAGTCCACAGGGTCCCGACCCCTCATCTTTAAATAAAGTTTAGTGTAACCCGGCAGGAAGCAGTGTGTGCTCACCATTTTTTTTTTTTGATTTGGTTTTTTGGTGTCGGGGGTCTCGCTGTGTTGCCCAGGCTGGGAGTGCAGTGGTACGATCACAGCTTACTGCAGCCTCAAACTCCCAGGCTTAAGCAATCCTCCCTCCTCAGCCTCCTGAGTAGCTGGGATTACAGGAACCACCACCACATCTGGCTAACTTTACTTTTAGTGCTAGGATTACGGATGGGCCACCGTACCAGGGTTACCCAACTTTTTTTTTTTTTTTTTTTTTTTGAGACAGTTTCCCTCTATCACCCATGCTGAAGTGCAATGACACAATCTTGGCTCACTGCAACCTCCACCTCCCAGGTTCAAGCAACTCTCCTGCCTCAGCCTCCTGAGTAGCTGGGATCACAGGTGCCTGCCACCACACCCAGCTAATTTTTGCATTTTTGATAGAGAACGGTTTTCACCATGTTGTCCAGGCTAGTCTCGAACTCCTGACCTCAAGAGATTCACTTGCCTTGGCCTCTCAAAGTGCTGGGATTACAGGCGTGATCCACCATGCCAGCCCACCCCCTCCACCCTTTTTTTTGAGATAGAGTCTTGCTCCGTTGTCCAGGCTGGAGTGCAAGTGTGTGATCTTGGTTCAGTGCAACCTCTGCCTCCTGGGCTCAAGTGATCCTCCCACCTCAGCCTCCCGAGTAGCTGGGACTACAAATTCACACCACCATGCCTGGGTACTTTTATTTTTTATTTTTTTTATTTTTTGGTAGAGACAGGGTTTTGACCTATTGCCCAGGCTGGTCTCAAACTCCTTGGCTCAAGCGATCCTCCTGCCTCAGCCTCCCAAAGTGCTGGGATTCCCAGTGAGCCACTGCACCAGGGTCAGCCATCTCATTTTAAGTGAAAATTTAGTCAGTCTCACGACTTCTGATTACTCTTTGTTTAAAATATATGTATATGTATATATGTGTGTGTGTGTGTGTGTGTGTATATATGAATATATATACAGTCCGTGGTCATTTTAAATCACTCAACACAGCTACAAGAGGCCAGGGCAGGGGAATTCCTTGAGGCCAGGAGTTCAAGATCAGCCTGGGCAACATAGCAAGACCCCAATTTTTTTTTAAACATTAGCTGAGTGTGGTGGAGAATGCCTGTAGTCCCAGCGACTTGGGAGGCTGAGGTGGGAGGATTGCTTGAGCCTGGGAGATGGAGGCTGCAGTAAGCCATGATCATGCCAACTGTACTCCAGCCTGGGTGGTGGAGCAAGACCCCGTCTCAGAAAAAAAAGAAAGTTGCTGCTTGGGTCCTGGCAGACATCCACTTTGTGACCCTCACTCCACATTAAGCTTCAAGCAAAGTGATCCCGGGCCCTTGTCCCACCTCCTCACCAGCCAGGGTCTCCCCTTCACTGAGACACCTGGTGTTAGTTTCAGAGATACCCTTAATGAGCCTGTGGGGAGAAGGAGCTGGAAGGCAGCTGAGAAAAGCGGACTTGGGTCTGGTACGGTGGCTCACGCCTATAATCCCAACACTCTGGGAGGCCGAGGCGGGTGGATCATGAGGGCAGGAGTTTGAGACCATCCTGACCAACACGGTGAAACCCCGTCTCTACTAAAAATGCAAAAAATTAGCCAGGCCCACGTGGTGCTGGGTGCCTGTAGTCTCAGCTACCTAGGAGGCTGAGGCAGGAGAATCGCTTGAACTCAAGAGGTGGAGTTTGCAGTGAGCTGAAATCGCGCCGCTGTACTCCAGCCTGGGTGACAGAGCAGGACTCCATCTCAAAAAAACACCAAAAAAAAGAACAAAACAGAAAATTGGGCTCAAAGCCACGGTCTCCGCTCTGCCTCCAAACACCCACTAGCCTCCTGGACTCTAGGTGAGCCCCCCAGGGGCTCCCCCAGCAAAGACCTTGAAACCCAGACTCCAGAGACCCAGGAGATCCAGCCCGTGGCCTGGGGAAGGCGCAGGCGGGAGGGTCCCATCCCAGAGGGGTATCCTCACCCCAGGAGGCGCTGGATGGCTCTGGGCCTCCTGTTTCCTTACGTGTCCCTAGGGGAATGGGGTCGGCCTCTCCAGGGCCACCATGAGCATTTCAGGGAAGGAGGGTGCAGATGGCCCCCAGGAGGGCCCTCGAGACCCTGATATGGGTGAGTGATGAAGGGAACCAGCACGCGGGGGTCCCTCTTCCAAGGCTGGGCCTGGCTCATTTCGGAACCAGTGGCCGGGCTGTCCTTGCCACCCTGGACCCTGCAGTGTGACTGGCCCAGTAGGGCCCCTGACCCTCTCCTGGGTGCTGTCTCATGTCACCATCTTGGGTGCAGGTTTCCAGGTCCCCCAGGTGCTGCATGTGCCCTGCTCCTTCACACATAAGCACGGTTTCCCCAACCCCACCCCTGCTACACACGGGTATCTGCTTCCACCCTCAGACCATCCGGTGAAGCCCTCTGCACCCACCTGTCTGAACAAGAGCCTGGCCCTTCCCACCCTCCCTGCAGTGGCTGTCGCTTCTTGGGGACAGAAGGTGCCTGGGTGGGGAACTGGAGGCCGCTTCTCAAGCCCTGCCTTGACAGCTGTGTGTCTCCAAGGACGTTCCTGCCCCTCTCTGGGCAGCCTTGCTTTTCCCCACCAAGCAACGGTGTGAAAATCCTCAGAATATGTGAATCTGGGGGCCAGCTCAGAGGCCCCTGCCTCTGCCAGCAGAGTCTGATCTTCCAGGGCTGGGAGTCAAGGGGTTTAGGGTGTCCTGTGATTCCAGGGCTCCCCTGCTAGGCTCTGGAGGCCGCACTGTGAGGCCCAGGGTGTAGCCTCCCCAGTCCTCGGGATGACGGGGTGACAGGCCAGGCATGCACCTCCAGGCCCCTCCGCATCCTCAAGGCTACTGCATGGACAACGGAGCTGAAAGGTGAAATGTGCTTTAATGGGGGGTGGCTCCCAGGTCCTGCCTGGGCCCCGGGGGAATGGCGCTGGCTGGGCCTGCGGGCTGGCTGGCCTTCCCTCCCGGTTTTCCCTTCTTGGCTGTTGAGGCCTTTCTCTTGCCGGGCAGAACGGGGGCCGCGGCATCGGCGGCGGGGGGCCCCGGGCGGGGCGGCTGCTCCTCGTCTAGCGCCTTGAAGTTGAAGAGGTCGACGCTGGACACGGTGTCCAGGATCTCGGGCACGCTGTAGTCGAAGGACAGCAGCTCCTCGGGCAGACGCAGCGAGTGGATGCCGTCGGCTGAGTTCCTGCCACCACCGTCAGGCAGGGTCGGCCCGGGGACCTTGCGTGGGGTGCCCTTAGGCTTGGTGGTGCCCGGCAGGCAGTCGAAGAGCTTCATGGCGTCCTCCAGCAGAACCTTGTCTGGGAGTGCCTTGGGCTCGCCCGCCCCCAGCAGGGCCCCCTCCTTGGCCTTGGCCACCTTGAGCTCGCTAGAGCCGGGTGGGTACAGCAGCACCCCGGGCCTGGCCCCACTGCCCTGCGGCTCCTTGGTGGGGAAGGCCAGGGGTTCGGGCCCAGAGAAGTGGCCAGGGTGGCCCTGGAAGCGGCTGTAGGTGTCCAGGGGCAGCGTGGACTCTGCAGGCAGCGGGATGAGTACAGGGGGCAGCTTGTTCTCCTTGAGGGGTGGGGCTGGCGGCGGGGCCAGGCCTTCCTCGAGTGGCAGCAGGGGCAGCTCCACAAAGGCGGTGGGCCCCGAGTCCCCTGCAAAGCCCAGAGCCTCTGGCCCAGGGCCCTCAGGCGGGAAGTAGGGCAGGAGGAACTGGGGCCCCCCCGGCACCGGCTGGTAGTGGGGGTATGGGGGCCGCCCCGGGGCCTTGAGGTAGGGCTGCGGCTCCAGGAGGTAGCTGCCTGGGGTGGAAGGGCACCCCGCTGGCCCCCCACCGCTCGCCGCCAGCTTGTACAGGGCCGACTGGCCCAGGTCGGGGGTGGTCCACTCGATCCGATAGATGCGGGGGTCGAAAAAGCACCCGCATGGGGCCATCTGGAAACCTGTGGGTGGCGGGCAGGTGCCCTGAGAGCAGCTGCCGCCTGCGGGGGCCCAGCCCAAGCCTGGGGGCCTGTCTGGGGGATGCCATGAGAACCTTGCCCCTGGGGAGCCCCTTTGGGGGATGGGAGACACAGATACCACTTTGGGGCCCTGGCTGGGTGATGGGGACACAGTTTGTCTTTGGGGCTGAAGGACTTGTGTGAAGTGTGGGGAGCAGAGGCCATGCCTTTGGGCCCCCACCTAGGGGTGGGACAGGGGCAAGCTGGGCCCCCAACACTCAAACCCACTCCCAGTCTCTTCAAGGGTTCAGGGGAGGCTGGTACCTGCTGGAGGGGCTGGAAACACCTCTTTCTCTGGGTTTGGGGGATGACAGAGGTTCAAGGAGGCTGTGGACAAAGGTGGCCGGGTGGGTGGGGCCCTGAGGTGAGTGGGCCCCCAAGCTCTCCCCAGCAGGCGTCCACGCCAACCCGATCATACCCATGGCGGGAGGAGGCTCGGTGCAGGTGGGAGCGGACTGGCTGCCCAGCACCTCGGCCCCCTCCAGACTCTGGGGGCTGAAGCCTTCCTGGGGAACTGCAGAAGCACAGAACGATTTGGGGTGCTGCATGGGGCGGCAGGGGGCCCGGTCCAGGCAGGCCAGGAGGGCGGCAGTGGGAGCACAGGCTGAGAACCCAGCGGGGTTCTGTTTGCCTGGTTACTCCGGGCAGCGGGTTCCAGCCTGCAGCCTGCTCACTGGTTGGGGTTCTGGGTGTCGGGGGTGGGCAGGGGCAGACGGTGGCAGAGACGGTCATCACCAGGGGCGGGAGGACCCTGTGCCAGGCCTTCTGCCTCTTCCAGCAACACTCCTCTAACAGCTTTGAGGCTGCCTCCTCCAGGCAGGCTGCCCTGGTCCACACCCACACAGGCTGAGGCCCCCCAGGTTTTGTACCTGCTACCTTCCTGGGGGTCAAGGCCTCTCTGGGGGCAGCACCGAGCTTGGGGCACAGAGGCAGCCAAAAGGTTTGGGGAAGGTGGGGGCTGGGGAGGGGCAGCTTCAGGGTCACAGAAAGGCCTCCATTTTAAAAGAATAAAATTTATTGTCTTCTTCTCCCTTCAGGGTACCCCTGGGGAAGCCCCCGAGGCTACTTGTAGGCGTTGGCCTTGTGCTTCGGCAAGAAGGTGAAGTTGGGAGGCACCGGCCCAAGGAGCATCTCGCTGTGGGAGGGCGGGAGGAAAGCAGGGTCAGGCCCCGGGCCTGCGCAGTGCCCCCCATGACCCAGGGCACCCCGACTCCAGCCCCCGGGCACCTGATGCAGATCCAGTCATCTGCCTTCTGGCTGGCCATCAGCGTCTCCAGGTAGTCTCGGCCCAGGTAGTAGGGCGGCCGCTCATTGATCCTCTGTGGGAGCCGCTCCAGCAGCCCCACGGGCACGTACCTGTGGGTGGGTGGGCGGGCAGCAGGCTCCCATCAATCCAGCCAGCCCTCCCCAGCCACGGCCCACGTGCCGCACCCCGGCCAGCCCCGGTGCCCACCGGCACAGGAAGGACAGCCACTGGAGCAGGAAGCGCCGGGTCTTCTCCACGCCCTGCGTGTCCGAGCCCCAGTGCTCCAGGCCGTAGTCGGTGAAGTCCCGCAGGATGTCCAGGCGCTCGGACGACGAGATGTCCCAGTGCCGCTGCTCCTTGATCTCTGTGAACAGCCACGGCTTGAGGAGGGCGCCCCTGTGGGGCGGGTGACGGTCAGTGGGCTCAGCCACCAGCCTGCCTGGGATCGTGTGGCCTCTGTTTCCATGGCCTGGACTGAGCTGGAGCCCAGACCACGAAACCTACAACCTAATACGCCTCCCAGCTGTGTGCACGCAACCTTCAAAGCCAAGACTTTCTTTCGTTTTTGAGATGGAGTCTCGCTCTGTCACCCAGGCTGGAATGCAGTGGTACAATCTTGGCTCACTGCAACCTCCGCCTCCTGGGTTCAAGCGATTCTCCTGCCTCAGCCTCCTGAGTAGTTGGGATTACAGGCGTGTGCCACCACCCCTGGCTAATTTTTGTATTTTTAGTAGAGACGGGGTTTCGCCATGTTGGCCAGGCTGATCTTGAACTCCTGACTTCGGGTCATCCACCCGGCTCAGCCTCCCAATGTGCTGGGATTACAGACGTGAGCCATCAAACCCGGCCAAAGCCCAGGACTTTGAAATCACAATAATCAGATCCCACAGCAGCAACAATTTCCAGTCCCCTCTGCCCCAAAGCAGCTGCAACTCCTGACATCGCTCTCGCCTTCCCACCTCGGGACCAAAGCCCGCCACAGAGCAGGGGTGGGCGACAGCGTGTCGGGTTCAGGGCGCCGCTGCTGTGCACGAAGCTGGAGCTGCATCTTGGTAATCCCCCGGGCACTTACCGGGCAATCATGACCCCGGCAACACCAGTCTGCATGGCGCGGTTGGCGTCCTCAAATGACAAGATGTCCCCGTTTCCTGAGGAGACAGAAGCTGGGGTCTCAGGGAGCCACGGGCAGGCGGGATCCTAGGGTTGTGCTCACCAGCCCTTTGGGAGTTTTGGCTGACTCAGGGGCCCCCATCAGGGTGGTGGGAGGGGGTCCCAGGTGGGTAGGCAAGCAGCCCAGAGGTGTGAGTGGCCTGGGGTGGTAGCGACAGGGAGGCGGCTTCCCGGAGTACCCACCGAACAGGGGCATGGGGCTGGCGGCCTTCACACACTGCTCGATGTACTCCCAGTCGGCCAGCTTGGTGTAGCGCTGCTCCCGAGAGCGTCCGTGGAGCTGGGGGAGAAGCCGCCACGCAGGGTAGGAGGCAGAGAGTGAGACGCAGAGAGAGAGAGAGACCGAGAGAGCCAGGCTGAGAGGGACAGAGAGAGACAGAGGCAGAGACGGAGGGAGGTGTGGAGGTGAAGAGGGAGGGACGGGAGGAGAGGAGCCATTAGGAAGGGACAAGGGGCAACCCTGAGGCCCTGATGCCCGGGGCGTCCCGAGACCCACCGTGACAAGTGCCACGCCCCAGTCCCGCAGCTCGGGCAGCAGGCGGTGTGCCAGGTTCACGCGCTCCTGGACGCCGGTGCGGATCTTCACGGTCAGTGGCACGTCCAGCACCTACAGGATGGTGGGAGGCGGTGGGAGGCGGTGGGATGCAGTGGAAGGTGCTGGGAGACGGTGGGAGGCAGTGGGATGCGGTGGAAGGTGCTGGGAGGCGGTGGGAAGTGCTGGGAGACGGTGGGAGACGGTGGGATGTGGTGGGATGCGGTGGAAGGTGCTGGGAGACGGTGGGAAGTGCTGGGAGGCGGTGGGAGACGGTGGGATGCGGTGGGATGCGGTGGAAGGTGCTGGGAG
>CAUYLG010059528.1:0-22747 GCA_963573385.1 Cacajao melanocephalus | reverse complement strand
AACTAATTTACACTCCGACCAACAGTGTAAAAGCATTCTTATTTCTCCACATCCTCTCCAGCATCTGTTGTCTCCTGATTTTTTAATGGTCGCTGTTCTAATTGGCGTGAGATGGTATCTCAATGTGGTTTCGATTTGCATTTCTCTAATGACCAGGGATAATGAGTATTTTTTCATATGTTTGTTGGCTTCATAAATGTCTTCTTTTGAAAAGTGTCTGTTCATATCCTTTGCTCACTTTTAGATGGGGTTGTTTTTTTCTTGTAAACTAGTTGGCTGTTTCAAAATGTGGCTGCTAATTATTTGACAATCCTTCTATGCAGAGGTGGGGTCTATCTTTCTCCATTTGAATCTGGGCTGAAGAGACACTGTCAGTTTCAGAGCTTAGTCCTTAAGAAAATGGCAGTTTCTATTTCCTGTGTCTTGGAATTCTCACTCTTGGAACCCAACCCCCATGCTGTGAGGAAGCACAGGCACCCTGAGGAGAGGCCCATTTGCAGAAATCTGCATGGAGGGAACTGTAAGGACTTTGGCCTCAGCCCCAGTTGATATCCCAATTGACATCTGGCTCAAACTTATCATCTATGAGTGAACTATCTTGAAAAGAGATCTTCTCACTAAAACTGCCCCAGCTAATGCTACTGGAATGCAGATGAGCCTTCTTTGCAGAGCCCTGCCCAAATTACGCATTTGTGGGCTAAATATTTGATTGTTATTTTTATTTAAACAACAAAGTTTTGGAGGATTTATTACATAGCAATAAATAACCAGAACAATCTCTGCTTGTTGTTTTAGAATAGATTCCTAGAAAAGGAAAGCCTGTGTAAGAGTACAGATACTTTAAAGGCACTTGACACGTATTGCTTGTAGACTTCTAGAAGAGTTGTGTCTATTTTCACTTCCATCACCAGTATGAGTCTGTTTCACTGTATCCCCACCAGCATTGAATATTATGTTAAAACACATTTAATTTTCTTTTTTAAAATGTTAGCTTATTTACTCAATATAATTTTATAAGCTATTTACTTGTAACTATTTTTCTTTTAGATTTTTACAACTCTTTAATAAAAGGACACTATCCTCTTGCTTATTATGTTTGTGGCCTTTCCTCCTGACCCAGATTATTTGCTTTTATGAACCAAATTAAAATGGCAAAAGCTTTAATTTTTATGTAAATAAATTTGTTGTGTAATCAATTTTATCATTTTTCTTCATGGAAGAATAAGCATGGAAGGTCATCCATACAGAATGACTTGAAATAATATCTGTGGCTCCTGTAGAGACACCTAGATTCACAAAACAAAACAATCTATAGATATCAGGTGTATAGAGGCAGGAAACTGTGACCTGCTTTCCAAAGGCAGCTGCCTGTGGCTATGATTGTATCACCAGGGAAGGGCTAGTTTTTTGGGGGTTAATCAAAAATGAAATAGTTCTGAAAACACAGATGAAAAAAAAACCACTTTGTTCAAATTGATGGATTGACTATACCTCTAACAACAGGTGATCCTTTCTATAATACATCTCTCTACACAATGAGATTATCTCTGTAAAGCAAACAGTATCTTTATATTTAGGAATCTGCATTGTCATGGACTTTTCTAATATAGAATGAGACTTGGTGAACTTGAGCATTAATTTAAATTGTATGTTTTTCAAAAATAAGCTTATAGTGCAAAGTTAAAATTTCCAAAGAAGAAAAGAAAATTATTCATTTCCTTCACCCAGACACAATGCTATGAATCAGTTTGGTAAATTTACTTTTGGTCTTTTTTCTATGCATTTTTAAACATATTTGAATTCTTTAATAAATATGCATCTTGTACTTTTCACCAAATATTTTATGAAAGTTTTTCTTAGTTATCAAGACATTTATGAATAGTCTTGAATAACAATCTAATGTAATATCATATACTTAGTTCCTCTCTTTTGGTAGTGTGTTTAGTTTTTCTCAATTTTTGTCACTGTAACAGGTAATTCTGTAATAAATATGCTTGTGCTTTTTCCATATTTATTATTCCTTAGGTTAATTCCAAGAGGTGAATTTGTGGGGTCAAAGCATATGGACTTCCTTTAATCTTCTAATGAATATTGAGCAATGAAAACACTTTTTCGGAAATAAATATTTGCTGCTTTTTTATGTTCAATTTCATCTGACTGGTTCGATTTCTGTTTAGGCTTAAGGGCTTTAGGTTGGTTGATATGTCATTGCCAGCCCAAGACCTTATCAGAAGGAAGGGCAGAGAGTGAATAAGAATAGTAGTGGCCCAGAGGATGTGTTTCACATGAGCAGTTAAGTGTAGAAATGTGGAAATGTTGAGATAGAGATTAAATTGCTCTTCCAGTTTGGTCTGCTCAGGGTATGTGGAGCTGGGAGCTTACTTAATGACCTCCCAAGCTTCTCGTGGCACAAACGAGCCTGTGGAGCTTTCTGGCACAATGAATCGGCCCTTGCAGCACCAGACCTACCAGGCTCATGCTGATATATTAGAGGTTCCACGTCGCTCTGGGCACCTGTGGGCAGACATTCAGGATAGATGGACAGCTGCAGATAATGTCTCCATGTTCATTGAATAAAAGCTTCTTACAGGCATTGTGGAGGGGGCTGGAGGAAATTTATTTTAGGCAAGAATTTACTTTGTAAATTACATCAACCATTGTGGGATTAGTAGCGGAATTTGGACATTCTTATTTTCAAGTTCCTGCTTTGTTTGGCAAGTATATTTTTCTTTTTTCTCATATGTGCAGCTATTCTCAACCTTCCCTGTGAGCCTGAATCACTTGTGGAGCTTAGTAAAATGCCTTTTTCTGGGCCTTACCCCTAGAGGTTCTGATTCAGTGGATAGAAGTTGGGGTCCAGGAATCTGCTTATTTTGGGTGATGCTAATGCAAGTGGTTGTTTGGGGACTGTGAGGGACAGTGAGGTGCATGCCCAGATCTTCCTTGTAGGAATGAATGTCCCAACATCTGGGAGCACTGTCATCAGACAGCCTGCAGCTCTTATTCTCCACAGGGACTACCACCTCAGATACAGAAGGCTGCCTCAGCCCCATCCCACATAGAGTGACTGATTCAGGTGAGAGTACAAAGTTCTGGCCAACCTCAAGTCCAAGGTAGGTCAAATTTGGGCTATTTCAGTTCCCGAGCACCCTTAGGGCAGCTGAGGCAATGGGTCTTGCTTCTCACTTAATTTCTTCCTTCTTTCAATCTGGCTTCTTTTTCCCACCTCTCATCAGAGTTGATCCCGAGGTACTTTCTAATACATTTCCTGTACATTAAATTCCATCTCAGATTTGGCTTCCCGGAGAACTTGATGGTAAACCAGTGCTCACCCAGGCTCTGCTGTTTCGCGAGTCAACACAAGAGAAAAGGAGAGAGGGCTGAAGGGATACATATCCTTCACTCTATTTGCAAACCCATTGACACACCTCATCCTACCCAACTACCAGCAGCCTGCCTCTGCCATGCCACACAGCTGCTCGTTACCTTCTGCAACCTTCTCACCTTTTCATTACCCAATTCCTATCCTTGGCTCACTCAATTGTAGTTCAACAAACCGTTGTTTAACAGGTTTTAATTTTAATAAAATTTGTTCAGTTTAAAAATATTATGATCTGGAAGAAATATGGCAAACACAATGAGATTTATTCCAAGATTCCCTTTACTCTAAATACATTATGGTTTATAAATCTCACTCGGAATTTACAAAATGGATTACAAAGTAAAATGTTTGTTTGAGGGTTTGAGTATGTTTAATTATTTGTTCCATCTTCCATCCATCTGCCCCTTCTCATATGTCCTACATGCCCCCATCTACTATCCATCAGTCAGGATATAGGATAGAACAATGACTAAGAGCAGAGACTTCCATGTCAGACTAACCTTAGTTCATGTCCATGCTCTGCCACTTATGGAAAATTACAGAACATGGCTCATTGAATTGACAGAGAAAATGTAAGATTTAACCTCTTCTGCCAGATACATGGTAAGAATGCAATAGTAATTGAGCTGATGTTTATATAGCACTTATTCTATACAAGCCACTGTTGATTCAATCCTCACCCAGTCCCAGGAGGTAGATACTATTAATATTAACCCCACACTACTGATGAGGAAACTGAAATATAGAGAGATTAAGTAATTGATAGGTCCAATAACTAGGAAATGGCAGAGTTGGGATTCAAACCCAGTTGTCAATCCTTGTAAGCTACCAAATATAATAATGATAATTATGCTTGTTAATAAATAGGATTGCTGTCACTATTAATACAGAAAGCACCTATCTTTTTCTTTTACCGAACATCTCTCAGTTCTTCTCAGACATATTCCTGATTTGGAAAGTCAGTGACTGAGATCCATCATAGAAGTAGAGAGAATAGGGGTTACCAGGGGCTGGGGCACAATGGTTGTGGAGATGTTGGTCAAATAATACAAAACTTCAGTTAGATAAATGAAATAAAGTTAAAAATTCTATTGCACAACCTAGTAACTATAGTTAATAACAACGTATTCTTGAAAATCACCAAGAAAGTAGATCTTAACTGTTCTCACCACAAAAAATGTATGTGAGGTAGTGCACATGTTAGCTTGAGTTAGCTGTGCCACAATGTATACATATTTTGAAACAACATGTCCACAATTAACATAAAAGTCTTATTTGTCAATTTAAATAATATGAGGTCCAATATAGAGAGAACAAATTTTCAGGAGCAATATCCTAATAACACTTAACCTATTTTCAGGATTATTGGGCATTGGTCATGCTCCAAAGGGGTTTATGCACATTAGCCAAATTATTACAACTCTCTATTCAGGTAAGTTCATAATTGCAAGAATGTATACAATTAGTTTAATATTTAATGTTTGTTAGAGAACTGCCCATGTTTCCCCAAAGCTCCATCCTTTTTAACACAGGTTGCTTTTTGCAGACTGTGTAATTGGTTTCCCACCCAACATCTAAACATTCCTGGGAAATGGGTGACAGATTGGAGTCCCAGCAATGCTTGTAATGAAAACAGACTTTAGAACTCCTTAGCTAGCTGCACTTGGTTTATGTTTTCATTCTCTTAGCTCATGTCCTTATTTACACCAGGCCTGGAAAAAAGGGAAAAAGCCAAATTCTGAAGTAAAACTTAGGAAATGAGATAAATTCCAGCTGCTTCAGCAAAAGGAAGCAGCTGTATTCGCGCAAAGTAAATGATAAAAACTGGATTACCCTCCCTTGCTGAAGACCAAAAGAGCTTCAAGATGTTTGGGACAGAAATGGAATTATTTCTTTGATTTTAATTTCAGTTTAGCTTAAAGCATCCTCTGAAAAGCAGATATTTTAACTTTCATTGTCCTGTCACAGAACCAAGATGAGATCGTCTTTTTGAAAAGTGACCTTTAAAAATGTGTAGAAAGAAGATAAGGGCACTGGACAATTTTCCTCTATTAGAAGTGCAGGAATGTTTTATGCATCTCATTGCTAAGTGTGAAATCAACATCATCATCATCATCATCCTCACCATCACCATCATTACAATCAACAACTACCAGTTACAAAGGTTTGCCATGTGTCAGTCACTGGGATACAGCAAGTATATTATCTCTCTACCCATGACACAACAGATCAGCATCTCCAGTGTCCAACCCAGCATTGCTCAGGATAATTCTTGGCTTTCCTTTTATTGACCCTTGGTTATTTCACCAGTTAATTTTTAATACATCCACACATTCACTCAAGCATTATTTCATTCATTCATTTATAAAACTGTTCTACATCTAATAGGAACTAGACACTGTACTAGCAGCTCACAGTCTAGTAGAGGAAGATACACAGAAAGAATCACAGTGCTGGGAGATACTTGCTTCAACGTGGGTGCTCTCAGAAAGGAGAAAGTTGGTCATTGCTGCTTAGGAGGCTACATGGAAGAGGCGAATGGGGAGATGCTACTGTCTCGAGTGAGCAGAAGTTTTCGAGCTTTTGCTCAGAGCTTGATTCTCCTACTGTGCTCCACAGACTTTGAATACTGCTCACACACGTTGCGGAGGATCTGCCCAGTCTATGGCTATACATACATAGAGAGAGTAGCTCCTTACTGTGGTTGGTTGGACTAGGGGTGAGTCTCTACGTCAGCTGCATGAAGAAGATTCTCTTTTTTTTAAGGCTTTTAATTAATAAACATCTGGGCTATCATTGGGCTGGTGGGCTCTAGGGCTAAAAGATCGGGAGTGAAATAATTTCAGGCTAACTTTCTTCCTCACTTGCATAAAGTGTTATCCTTAAGAAGGGCCTTGGGATATTGTAGCTGGGTATCCAAATAAATTGAGAAAAGAATTGATCCCAGGGTTGTAAATAGTAAATACAGGATTTTTGGGAAGAGTGAGGGAAATTGGAAGCCACATTAGATTGTATACTTAGGAAAGGTCTCTCTAAGGAAGTTGGGACCTGAAAGAAGGGAAAGAATTGATCATGTAAGAAATGAAGGCAAGAGCAGTGTAGAAGTGGCTCACACAACAATTTGAAGGTGGAGCAGGAGCCTGGAGGAGAGAGTGAGGAGGAGACTGGTGGGGGGAGAGGGCAAGCAGAAATCTAGGCCAGATGATAATGAGACCTATAGGCATTTGATATGTTATTCTAGATGTAATCAGAAGCCATTAATGAGTTTTAAACAAAATGGCAATACTATCTGATTTAAGTAAAGTTAAACTAATTCATTTCAAGCCCTCTATGAAAGATCTAGCTATAGAAATTTCTGGAACTTGGTATAGGCCAGCAGGATCAAGGTATCGTGCTTAATTTGTCTGTTGCCTTTACATGGCCCAATCTGGCCTTTTCTTTGAGCCCTGCCCGCCTATTAGATACACAGAATTTGGAAGCACAGAAAGTTAATGATAATGGGGATATTTATAGATCACTTTTTATGTGCCAGGATGTAAATATTTTAATATAACTTATTTAATCCTCACATACTAGCCTGATTAAATTTTAATGGATAATTGGGATTATTACTATCTCCAAGTAAAAAGAAGTTCTATAATTTGCTCAAGCGTACAGACAGTAAGTGGTGGATCTGGGATTCTAATTCAGGTTAGTCTGATTGTAAACCCAAAATACTTAATCACCTTTTATCTTGCCTCCTGTTCTGTTAGAGTAAGCTGAGACTGTTGAGCCTAATTTAGTGTTACATTCTCATTTTAGAAGTGAGGCAGTCATGGCCAAGAGTCAAGTGGTCTTGGCAAGGTTACATAGCAGCCAGTTGGTGGCATGGTCTGAGAGAGGCTCTGTAGTCATTAGTTCTCGCCGACAGTATTGTACTGCATGTGCTCTGGTATTCCATAAACTGGTGCTAGTTACTCGTATTTTGGCATAAGAATTTTTGGCTTTGTGACACGTAAAAGCAAAACAGTTCACTCCTGCCTTAATGGTTTTTCACTAAATAAGAAGGAACAATGAAGGGTCAATTCACTAGTAAATATGAAAGAAAGGAGCAATTCACTCAAAGTAATTTCACTATATAATTAAGAAAGAACACTGACTGAGAGGGACGTCAGAGAGTATATGATGCAAAAGTTGCTCAAAATTATGTGGTCTGTCTTTTGTCCAGAAAAACAGCAAAAACGTGAGAGGAATCCCACAGTAATCAATAGCTCAATACTTTTGATTAATCTGCATCTTTTTCCAGCAAGAAAACACCTGTTGGAATAACATTCCCCTCTCCCTATTTGCTTTTTCTTCTATCAACACTAATGAGGAATAATTTTATTTTTAATTCTGTGTAGCTCCTAGGACTCATCTTCCTATGGCAGAGGAGGGGTTGTGAGTGTGGAAATGATGCAGGGCCAGTCGTTCTGAGAATCTGGAATATTCGTTCTGGAATACCAGATTTGTAATAAGCTAATAGGTGTTACATGGGAAGAAGGATCCTATGGACAAAAGTGTGTGGGCAAAACTGAGCTCATTGATATATATATCATTGATATATCATTGATATATATATATCATTGATATATATATCATTGATATATATATCAGTGAGCTCAGTTTTGCCCAAACTCTTTTGTTTGTGTATATATATATACACACACACACATATATATACACGTATATATATATGTATTACTATAGGAAACTGCAGAATCTTTAATATATATATTGTGAATATCAAAGAGCAGTGTATACTAGGCTACATTTCCCAAATATATTTGACCATGGAAATCTTTTCTCAGGGTTTCCACTAAAACTCGGAGCTGTAACTGGCTGTTCAGTCTCTGACCTAAGTTTTAGGTACTTAATCTGCTGCCGCCAGGCTTGCTCTCTCATCAACAAAAACTTGCTCCAAGTTTAGCAGTGAGATTTCCCATCCTTGGTGCTTTTAATCAGTTTCGTAGCCTTTCCTTATCTCCAAGTCTTTTTCTCTTTAACTTGTTTTTGTTTTTTAGTATCAGTACATGGAAAAAAAATAAAAAATACGGATTCATCTAGAGGTAGAGAAATATATAGTCTCTGTGTTATACTTTCAGAAGCACAGAAAGGGCAGTTGTGTTCAAAAGTGTCTGTTTCCCTTTAGTCCATCACAAAACTTAAATGGTGTACTTGGAAATTCATTTAGGTAGCTTCATTAGTGTTGCTTAGCAAGAATATCTACTAGTCATTGTTAATACCTGGTGAATTAGATTCTCTAATTCTCTCTTTTCCTCTGAAGATTTTAGAGACAGCCTTTTGAGAATGCAGGGATTTTGATGAGGGCTGCAGAAGGCTGCTGCATTCTCTTTCTGGAACTTCTTTAGTCAAATTTTCTACTTGCCAGCCCTACCCTTCTTTAATTTGGATGCTCTTTATACCTTGGTGCACATTACCGTATTCTGGAAAACCTTATAGCATACAGCAGAGGCCTGAATACTCTGGTACTTGATGAGAGTGTTGAACAAGGCAGATACATCTGTGTGTAAATTCACATCACGTTTTGATCTTTTAAACGAACTTGAATGGTAAAACAGCAAAATCAATTTGAACACAACTTGGTTTAACATACTACTTTTAATATGGTTGTAGTGATGGTTAAAAAAATGCATTTGGACTTTATACCTTTTCCAGGTGGTTGGAATGCCTAATGGGATATATTTGTATGTATATAGGATATATCCTATATATACATATGTTCCTAATATATATATGTATATATCTAGGATATATATATCCTATATATCCTATTACATATATAGGATATATATGTAAATATGACATATATACATAAATAGGATATATATGTATACTGACATATACATATATGTATATATGATATATATACACATATATAACTAATAGGATATAACAGATATATATGTATATTTGTCATATATATACATATATATGTAACTAATAGGATATATAGGATATATATGTTTTACATATATATTTTTACATACATATATAATATATATATAACAGGTATATATGTATATATGACATCTACATATATCTAATAGGATACATATGTATATGACATATCTAGATATGTGAGTTTTACATATATATTTTTACATACATACATATATATTACATATATTAGTTATATATGTATGTAACTAACAGATATGTATATATGACATATCTACATATATCTAATAGGATACATATGCATTACAATCATACATGATTTGGGGATATGTTTCATTGGTTGATTGATTGAATGATCAATTAGAAATTGTTGACAAAGCTAAGTTTGACAGTTGAGGAAATTCAGTGCTGGGCAGAGAGAGAAAACACATGACAATCAGCAGCCCAGAAACAGAGGTGACCATGAGGACGAGGTTGCTCAAGAATTGCAGGAAATTTTGGGGGGAGGATAGAAGTGTGTACAGATGTTTTAGACCTGCCCTGAGCATGGGACAAGGATTGCAGCTGATTTTATCTATATCTCTAGGGGCCAGAGTACCCTGGTCAACATCTGGTTTACATACATGTAATTAGAACACTCCTGGGTTTCCCTGGGACCAAATTACAACAACTTAGCATCTGCTTCTCATAAGCTGCTCATAGAGAAGGTCAAAGAGGCTCTTATCCAAGGACAATGGCACGTTTGCTTTTCATTTAGAAAGAAGGCCTTGGAAAAAATTAGATGGATAAACTTGTTAATATAGAGAATGTGAAAAAAAAACCTGAGAAGAGCCTCTTAACTCGAGAGCTCATTGGCAGCTGGCACATGGCAGTTGCCTGAAGACTCAGAGAAAGGCTAGCCTGGGAGGAAGATTAGCAACCATTTCCATTCATAACTGAATAGGGATGCCAGGTAGGAAAAGTGCTGACTTCCACAATGAGAAGACACTTCTTCTAATGAAATAAAGTAGGACTTTTTTTTTTTTTTCTGGAGTTGAACCAAATGGCTCTGTACTCAGCATAAACCATCATCACCCTTTCTCTGAATAAGATAAAACAACTGCTGGAAAGCTGCTTAGGGTTAGGATGCTAGCAAGTAGGACTGGGTGGCCCCAAGTATTTTCCAATTCAGAGCAATGAGAAATTTCCTAGCAAAGAGGGTATTGTTAAATAAAAATGTCTACCATTACATATATTAGTCCATTTATTTACTAGGTGTTATGCTAAGAACATGGATCACATGCATCACTTAATTCTCCCCGCAGATATTATTTATGGCTAGGAGAATTACTGTGGTTTTCCCCAACTTGAGCAAATATTGACTTTTTGAGCCTTTGGGATTGACTAAAAGCAATCTGTCATCATCACTGTTGATTGATTAAATATCAATGTCATTTTTACTGCGGTGTCTCAGCTCAAAAATCAAATACCACACATTTTATAGCTGATGAGCGATCAGATTTTTTTTTAGTTTGGACTTCTTTATTGATTACTTCTGAGGCCCTTGAGACAAAACTGGAGAAGTAGAGAAAACCCTAATATTGGGGCAAAGCCAGGAAACTTAGGCGATGTGGCCTTGGATAAACTAATAACATTTCTTAGTCTCAAATTTCTTATCTACAAAATAAGGGATTTGGAAATGAGATCTTTTCTGGACCCTCTAGCTGAAAATCTTTGATCCTATATTTTAAAGCCCTAAGAACCATTACTGTTTCTTCTACACTGATTTGTCTAATTCCTGAGACTGTCACTTATGAATAAGGAATTAAGTATGAATTGAATCAATCATCCAAGGACCAGGACACCTGATGTTACAGAAACCAGCCCAGCAGTTGTTTCTTTCTGGTCCTCTTTCTTACCAATTGGAAACTGTCTTCAGTTTTTCCAAGTGACAATAAATAGAATATGCTTGATTTCCTCAAGTTCCATGAACAGAGTCTATGTAAACAGAATATCATACCTAACTTGGATAAAGCTCCAAACATATTGTTGCAGAAAGCCAGCTTACAGAATATGTACAAGGTAATGGCATTTATAGAACACATATAACAATTATATGTGCACGTATATGGGTGTGTGTACATAAAAATGCATTAAGATGATAGGCCATGGTCAAAAGCTTACCTGTAATTATAATTTGTATAGGAAGACACACTATTTTCTCTTTTAATTACATATAAATCTATTCTATTCTAATTATAATTTTTATAGGAAGATACACTATTTCCTGTTTTAGTATTTAAAAGCAATTAAACAATACGGTCTTTTGTTGGTAGTACAGTATTTGCTATTATTGTTACTATTATTGAAACTAATGACATTGTCTTTGAAGAATGAACCAGAAATCAGTCAGCTATAAGAAGAGATCTGGTTGGTGCTCATATGGTGGGAAGGGTGTTGGGTGTTAGAAGTGAGTCATAAGATGGGCAGTGTGATAGAGAAAAAACGATGCAGGTATATGTTGCTGTATTTTGGGCATTTGAGTACTGGCCTTGTTTTTTGCTGTTTCTTGATTTGTCTTCTGAGGTATTCAGTGCAGGTTATTTTGGAATGTGGGCCTTGGCTGGACTTCCCAGCAACTTACTGAAGTTGACTCTGTCAGATCAGGGAGGCTTTACTCCACTCTCTTTTCCCTGAGAACTGTGGCTATTTCTTAACTCTATACAATGACTTCCAAACACTAGTGAATTCTCTAGATATGATAACCTAAATAACAATGAAGTGAATGCTACAGTATCTTCAGATACTCGGACTTTGAGGAAAACTATGTTGCTTTGAGGAAAGAGACTGAGAATGTAGTTATGTTGATAAAAAGGAAAGATGACTTGGTGCCTGTGAAAGTGAGCACAGGCAAGGTTGTGGGGTGTGTCTATGTGTGATATGCATTTGTTGGATGTTGGAAGAATATAGTACTCCCCATTATAGTTCATTCAGGATCTATACCAATTAGTAATTTTTAAAAACCTTCTGTATTCATTATTTCACTTTATTTTTGTAGTAGTCTTATGGATTAACATACCCAATTCTATTCAGAGGAATCTAGAGACCAAAGAAATTAAAGATTTACTAAATAATATGCAAGTGACAGAACTGGAGATCTATCCCAATGAACCCCATTATCAACCTCCCAATACTTAAGAGCCCTGCTGCAAGCTGAGCTCTCAGAGGGTGTGGCCTGGTGAAACAGTTGCCTGCATAGGATTGTGGGGGTTCAAGGAAGTAAGATACAGATAACATTCTGCTTGCCACATGGTTGGTCCACAAGAAATGGTGGATGTTATTGTTACTATGTATTACTCCAATTATTCACATTGCAGAAAACATTGAAGGATAACCCTCCCGAGTTTGATAAGATTCTCTGACATGATTTTTTCTGCAAAGCCTCTCCTTCCTTCATGCCACCTCACACCTTTTCCCCTTCATTTTGGTACCTTGATGAGCATGATTGACATCTCAAGCTTTAGTAGCTACCACTGGAGACCTGTTGTGGAGTTGCCCAGATAGTTTGGAGTCCCTGATAAAGATTAAGGGCTCTGGCCTTAGGTGTTCCAGGAGGCAGTGATGTGTGTATGAATAGGCTTAATGACACAGAGTCACGGTTGTTGCGGTTTATTAGTGACTTAGCATCAAATAAAGAAATGACTCCTGGAAAACAGCTCATTCTAAAGCCAGTTGCTTTTATTGCCGAGCTTGGATTTCACTATAATTAATGAGAATGTGCTTTCCCATCTTTGGAGATGAGAATAGCATCACAAAGCCTTCCCACTCCCAGCTTTGTCTTGCCATTAATCTGTAGGACTCAAGGTGGTTCCATTTCATCAATACCCCGTGGCTTGTGAAACAACTGCCCTGCATGGATAAATAGGTAGTTATAATCCTTAGGTCATTGTAAGACCCAGACTCCTTCTGCTGAAGACAATACAGCTTCAGGATAACACTGGCAATAATTCAATACCCACCCCTTTCCCTATAATGCCTCATATATTTCACACTCTGAAGTGCTCTGAAAACAATTCACTGCTACTGAAAAGGGGAAACATTTCTCTTGAGAATGATCCTAACTTTTCTACATAGCTGAGGTCTAAATTCCATGTTCTTTGGATTTTACCTGTCAGTGTTCCTCTGGGCTTGGCCCCATTAGATTTTATCTTGCTTATGTCTTCTTTTGTTACCCAAGGAATATGTTCTCAAAAGACTCAGATGATACAGAAGTATACAGAGAAAAACGCGGAAGCCTTTCTCCTTTCTCCTTCCCCATTTTCATTCCTTATCCCAGAGGTAGTGTCAACGTTTTAAACATAAATAATTTAGCATTCTTTAGAAAAAAATTCATTAGATAAATAGTTGACTGTATATGTCTTTTTGCAACTTGTTTTTTCCACTCATCCTTATGTTTATTCATATGGATAAACACAACTTCATTTATTTTTTTCCTGTGTGGTATCCTGTTATGTGAACATACCGCAAATTACCTAGACGTTCTTCCATTTGGGAATGTTAATCATCTCCAATACTGGCTCTAACAAAGAAAATTGTAATGATCATTCTTATGCATATTGTTTTGTGCAAGACCTGAGTTTCTTCAGAGTACTCACCCATGTATGGAATTTCTGGGTTGTGGATTGTAGTTTATGTGCTATTCAGCTTTAACAAATATTGCTATCTGAAGATATAATTTTAAGACTTTTTTTAACACATTCCTCAACATTTGGCAGACAGTCTATTTTTCCCTGTGATTTTTTTTTTTGCATTAACTTGCATTTCCCTAGTTGTTAAAGAAGTTGTGAAATTTTTCCATACTTTTATTGGACACTGATATTTCTTTTTCAGTGACTTGCCTCTCGCATATGCCTAGTATTGTTTTTCTGTATATTTCATTTTGATAAATGACATGATCTTTTGAAAAGTGTCCATTTGTTCTGTGTTAATGTAATTTTTTCATATTACATAAATTTTACTTTAACATTACAAAAATTTTAAACCTGTTGAATATAGAAAAATGATATAACAGAGTCATATAATTCTACCAAATTAAACAGGTTAGCAAATATTTGCCATATTTCCTTCCAATTTTTCTCTCAGAGAAAGAAAGGAAGATGAAGAGTGGGAAGGAGGGAAAGAAAGGAAGAAAAAAGGGAGAGAGGAGGAAAGGAAGAAAAAGGAGAAAAAAGGAGGGAAAGAAGAAAACATTACAGATAAAGCTGGAGATACCTCTTTACAGTCTATTTCAATCTTTTTTTCCTGAGATAACCCCCATCCTGAAGCAAGTGTACACTACATTCCTATGTTATTTTCATAGCTCCACTGTATATTTATATATGTATATTTAAATAACATACACTATTGTGTTGTGGGGTAAGCCACATGTGAGAGCTAGAGGCGAGGATTTCCTGGGAACCAAATTAATCCTTTTTTAAAAAAATAAAATATAGTTTTTTATTTTTATCACATATGAGTGTATTCCTAACGGTACGCTAGTTTTCCTTATAATTGGATATTATTCTGTATATAGTCTTCTGCAACTTGTTTTTGTCACTCAAATTCTATTTCTTAGAATTGCATAAATCATATTTCTAAGAATTGTGTTATGTTTTTCACATAGTGGCATTCATGTTTCACTACTAATATTTTTTTGTGTATTTTTTCACCTTTTTGATGCTATGAACAAATGTCCCTTAAGAGACACCTTTCCTTCCTTGCCTGTTTTTCTTTATTAAAGAATACTTATTAAATACTAATATGTCAGGCACTATTCTAAAAAGTGGAGATATAGTAGTAGAAAAACCAAGGATCTCTGTCTTTGAAGCCTAGATTCTAGAGGCTAAAATAGCTAATAAACAAGCATATAAATAAAATATGTAGTCTGTTACATGGAGATAAATACTAAGGGAAAGGAGAATTCCAAGCAGAGGGCAGAAATTTCAAGGATTATAGGGTAAGGAGCATGCCTGGTATGCTCAAGATCCTGCAGGGAGGCGAGTGTGGCTGAAAGTGTCCAAGATGGAGAGTGGATCCAGCAACCCTACTACTGGGTATATATCCAAAGGAAATGAAATCAGTATGTTGAAGAGATAATCTGCCTTCCCATGTTTATTGCAGCACTATTCACAATAGCCAAGATATGTAAAGAAAGTCCTATCATTTGTGACAACATGGATGAACCTGGAAGACATTATGTTAAGTGGAATAAGCCAGGCATAGAAAGATAAATATCACATGATCTCATTCAAATGTGGAATCTAAAAAAGTTGATCCTGGAGAAGTAGAAAATAAAATGGTGGTCGCCAGAGGCTGGAGTGGTTGGGGAGATGGGGATGTGGGGATGTTGGTCAAAGGATATAAAATTACAGTTAGATAGGAGGAGTAAATTAAAGAGACCTACTTTATAGCATGGTGACGATAGCTAATGACAATATATTGGGCCATCCTACTTAATGACATTGTAGTCAATGACAGATTGAATATAGAATGGTGATCTCAGAAGATTATAATAGAGCTGAAAAATTCCTGTACTTGTCCTTTTCTAGTAGGTCAAGATATGGAGGTGGAAGATGGTGATATTTATAATCCTGACCCCATGTAGGCTTAGGCTAATGTGTGAGTTTGTGTGTTTTTAACAAAAAGTTTTTAAAAATTCACAGACAAAATGATTATAGAATAAGAATATAAGCAGAATATTTTCATATAGCTAATGTGTTTTGAGCTGTGTTATGGAAAATGTGTAACATTTTTAAAAAATTTAAAAAGTTTAAAGAAATTAGAGTAAGTTAAGGTGAATGTATTACTGAAGAATTTTTTTAAATGAATTCAGTATAGCTTAATTGTACAGTATTGATAAGGTCTCCAGTACTAAATGGGAATGTGCTAGGCCTTCACATTCACTCATTACTCCCTCGTCGACTCAATCAGAACAACTTTTAGTCCTGCAAGCTCCATTCATGGTAAACGCAATATTTGGGTGCACCACTTTTTATCTTTTATACCCTATTTTTACCATACCTTTTCTCTGTTTAGATACCTTTAGATACACAAATACTTACTACTGTGTTCCAATGGCCTGCAGTATTCTGTGCAGTAACATGCTGCACAGGTTTGTAGCCTAGGAGCAATAGGCTCTACCATACGGCCTTGGTGTGTAGCAGACTATACCATCAGGTCTACGTAAGTATACTCTATGATGTTTATACAAGGACAAAATCACCTAATAACGCATTTCTCAGAATGTATTCCCGTCATTAAGCAGTGCATGACTGTATTCTTGAAAAATGCAAACAGAATGGATGTTAAGGGCTCTCACCACAAAAATAACTGTGAGATAATGCATATGTTAATTATCTAGACTTGCCCATTCTACAATGTATATATACTTAAAAATATAATGTGAATAATAAATACATATACTTTTTATTAAATTGTACTTCAGGTTCTGGGGTACATCTGCAGATCATTCAGGATTGTTGCACAGGAACATACATGGCAAGGTGGCTTGCTACCTCCATCTCCCCATCACCTATATCTGGCATTTTTTCTCATGTTATCCCTCCCCAACATCTCTACCTCCTGCTGTTCCTCCTGTAGCCCCCCTCAACAGACCCCAGTGTGTGATGCTGCCCTACCTGTGTCCATGTGTTCTCATTGTTCAATACCCGCCTATGAGTGAGAACATGTGATGTTTGATTTTCTGTTCTTGTGTCAGTTTGCTGAGATTGATGGTTTTCAGATTCATCTATGTCCCTACCAAGGACGTGAACTCATCATTTTTTATGGCTGCGTAGTATTCCATGGTGTATATGTGCCACATTTTCCTTGTCCAGTCTGTCATAGATGGGCATTTGGGTTGGTTCCAGGTCTTTGCTATTGTAAACAGTGCTGCAAAGAACATACATGTGCATGTATCTTTATAATAGAATGATTTATAGTCCTTTGGGTATATACCCAGTAATGGGATTGCTGGGTCAAATGGAATTTCTATTTCTAGGCCTTGAGGAATCACCACACTGTCTTTCACAATGGTTGAACTAGTTTACACTCCCACCAACAGTGTAAAAGTGTTCCTGTTTCTCCACATCCTCTCCAACATCTGTTGCCTCCAGATTTTTTAATGACAGCCATTCTAACTGGTGTGATGTGGTATCTCCGTGTGGTTTTGATTTGCATTTCTCTAATGACAAATCATTGATGAGCATTTTTTCGTATATTTGTTGGCCTCATATATGTCTTCTTTTGAAAAGTGTCTGTCCATGTCCTTTGCCCACTTTTGAATGGGTTTGTTTTGTTCTTGTAACTCTGTTTTAGTTCTTTGCAGATTCTGGATATCAGCCCTTTGTCAAATGGGTAGATTGCGAAAATTTTTTCCCATTCTGTTGGTTGCCAGTTCACTCTAACGATTGTTTCTTTTGCTGTACAGAAGCTCTGGAATTTAATTAGATCCCATTTGTCTATTTTGGCTTTTATTGCCAATGCTTTTGGTGTTTTAGTCATGAAGTCCTTGCCTATGCCTATGTTCTGAATGGTTTTGCCTAGGTTTTCGTTTAGGTTTTTTTATGGCAGCAGGGCCCAACAGGGGGTCCTGGCCTCTGAGCACCTGCTGATGCCATTTTATATTTAGACCCTATGGGGTAGGCGCAGCAGCCATTAGAATGAGACCCACTTTCTCCCATGCTTCAGCCCACCCCCACCCAGAGGCAGATCCCAGGTCCTAACTGAGTGGATTTTACAATCGACGGTCTACACCATCCAGTAATGCTTGGCCCCATAAGTTAGTTGCTACACATAACTCAAACAAAAGCCATCTTTGCAAAGGTTCCTGTCAAAGGAATTCCCTGTGCTGAATGTGGAGATAGAGGTGAAGGATGAGATGGAGATTAGGTGGGGACCAGACTGTCAGGCCCTTTGGGAACATGATAAGGAGCTTGCTTCTTTTCAAGAGTTGTAAAAGTGGCTCCAGTGTATGAAGGAGCATGATTAAAATTGCAATGTGGAAAGAGATCACATGTAGAGAGTGTAAAGGCATGAGGTAGAGTGAAGTGGAGCAACTCACTGAAGGGGCCAAGCAGTACAGGCAGGTGGAGACCGTCGCATGGAAAATCCACTCAGGTAGGACCTGGGATCTGCCTCAGGGTGGGGGTGGGCTGAAGCATGGGAGAAAGTGGGTCTCATTCTAATGGCTGCTGTGCCTACCCCGTAGGGTCTAAATATAAAATGGCATCAGCAGGTGCGCAGAGGCCAGGACCCCCTGTTGGGCCCTGCTGCCTCCTGGCCTTGGGGCTTCCTGTTTCACTGCAGGTGTCCCAGGTTCACTTTTCCTCCCAAGGCTTCCTTGTGCCCAGGTCATCTTTGGAGACAATGACTCCTGGAACGTGAACCGTCAAACAGCTGCACAACTTCTCCTTGACTTTAGACTTTGCAGTTTTTCTTCCTGGGTTCAGGAGAGCCCAGAGTTGTTCTCTATAAACCTCAACCTGCTGGTGGGGAATTCTGCAGCCACTGAAATAGGTTCAACTTGTTGTGAGGGACAGGGAGCAGGAGGTGGACTCGATCCAGGCCTCCACAACTGAAAGGTAAAGTCCATCCTTTTCCCGCAGTGCTAGAAATTGCATGGGGGCTGGTTGACACTATGGCTCACTCCTGTAATCCCAGCACTTTGGGAGCCGGGGATGGGCGGATCACGTGAGTCAGGAGTTCTAGACTAGCCTGACCAACATGGAGAAACCCTGTCTCTACTAAAAATACAACATTAGCTGGGCATGGTTGTGCATTCCTGTAATTCCAGCTACTCGGGTGGCTGGGGCAAGAGAATCGCTTGAACCTGGGAGGTGGAGGTTGCAGTGAGCCAAGATTGTGCCATTACACTCCAGCTTGGGCAACAAGAGCAAAACTCCATCTCAAAGAAAAGAAAGAAAAGAAAAGAAAGAAAGAGAGAGAGGGAAAGAAAGAAAAGAAGGAAGGAAGAAAGGAAGGAAGGAAGGAAGGAAGGAAGGAAGGAAGGAAGGAAGGAAGGAAGGAAGGAAGGGAGAGAAAGAAAGAAAATTGCATTGGAAGAGAGAATGAAACTGATGGGCTCCAGAGCACACACAGCTGGGCGAGACCTGAAGAGGCCCCATGGAGCCTTTCGGAGCTCCTGTGTCCTCATCTGCAAAGATGGGATTAAAGTGCTTTGAGAAAATCAAGGATTAACAAGATGTAAATTAGGTTATCTACATTCACGTTGCCAGGCCCACTGTTGTAATTGAATCATGGGAGGCTCCTCCTCCCCCTTAGGACCTCTGAACACACTCTCGACCACAGCTTGGCCCTGCCCAGGCAATTTGGGATTGGAGCCGCACTCCTGTGTGGGCGGGACCCTTAGCCCTGCCCTCCTGCTGGTGTATATAAGCCTTGGTCTCAGCGGCTACCTCTCAGTTTGGTGCAGAAGTGGCTCTCAGGATGCTCTTAAATACCCATCTGAAAGACGCTTCCGAGTCACCTACTCCAGGTAAGTGGAAAGTGGAACCTTGTGCGTACAGGAGGATGGAGCATAGGGAAACCCCTGGCCTCCTGGGCATCTGCTCTGTCTGGCAGAAGCCAGCACTTCTGGAAGGAATCCAAACTCAGGATCCAGTTATTTTATTTTATTTTTTGAGGTGGAGACTCACTCTGTCATCCAGGCTGGAGTGCAGTGGTGCAATTTCGGGTCACTGCAACCTCTGCCTCCTGGGTTCAAGTGATTCTCTGCCTCAGCCTGCTGAGTAGCTAGAATTACAGGCAGGCACCACCACGCCTGGCTAATTTTTGTATTTTCAGTAGAGATGGGTTTTAACCTGTTGGCCAAGCTGGTCTCAAACTCCTGACCTCAAGTGATCCACCTGTCTCAGCCTCCCAAAGTGCTGGGATTACAGGAGTGAGTCACCGCGCCCATCGGGGATCTGGTTATTTTAAAGCACATGCCATTTATTATGATTCCCAGGGACAAATGGGAGAGAATCATGGTGGGAAGAAGATAGAGGTCATAGTTACTGGGACTGCAAATATTCAAACGGGCAGATTTACAACAGTCACAGGGTTAGAAGAGCTCGTGGCACTGTCCCTGCTGCTCTGTGACACTGTATCAGGGAGGTGAGTCCTCATGGAGGCCAGGGGATGCTTGGGTCAGGAGGAGGTGACACATGAGCTGAGAGCTGGCAACAGCACAGGAGAGCACTAAGGGATCTGCTTGTAGAAAGGTGCTGTGAGAATGTGAGGGAAGGCGGGAGCTGCAGAGAGCTGGGGCCAGGAGATCTGGGTGGGGGCACACTGTCCTCAGATGGGAGCGGCAGGCCTGTGGGTGAGGGGCATGAGCAGAGCCTCGTGTTTGGACAGTGGATCAGAGGTGGCCACAGTGGGGGCTGGCGGGGTGGGCAGTTAGGGGCAGGTGCAGGGGCCATGAGGGACAAGTTGGTAGTTTGTGAAGGGTAGTATTGAGGATGACCAACAGTGCGCTCCATGACAACGGTATTCCAAGTGTGGACAGCCTGGGGTATGATATTACCACTGAGTATCTTCCTGCTGCTAGGAACATCTCTTGATTTAATCCTTCCTGGCTGGTCACGTGTCACCAGGCCATAAACAGAGGAGCCAGGGTTTTGGCCCAGGAAGCCTAGCTCAGCCCCTGCTCTCAACCCATCAGGCTTCCTCTCCTTCCTGCTTCCCTGCCCTGTGTCTTCAATCACTTTAATCTTGCCTGTCAGGTGAGGCACAAATAATCATTTCTGCTGTTCTCCACTCTGATGTGTCTGCATTATGTACATGATCTGCTTTGCTTTCCTAATTGTCTATTGGTTTCTAGAATTTACATTCTCAGCAACTATGTATGACCCTTTCCGTGACACCACTGATCACCAACACTCTTTACATTTTAACACTTGCAATGTCAGTTTTTGGCCTCTAATCATCAAACCCAGAATATCTTATGGCCCCAAGGACATTGAGATAATTGAATCATCAGACTCTTTAAGGGCTGGCGTCATTTTGGTTTATTCTCCTTTCTAGTGTGTAGCTGTTCACTGATCCTAATTTAAATATCAGTGTTGTAACCATGAAACACCCTCTGTAGAGTGCTCTGAATTTTCCCCAACACTTGAAAGACCACTGAAAGCTCTGTCAGCCTCTCGGCCCTTCATCTTCCGTTTCACAGTCAGTACCTGTTTCTAAGAGTAAGCTCCAGTCGTACGCAAAATCTTGCTCCTACAAACCCTTTACTAGATGGTAGCTCCCAGATGACTTCAAAAATGAGTAGTGTGCCTGTAAGTGTGTGTTTCCCAGTTTTATTCCACATGGGAATCCTAATCTCCAATTTCCTTCTGAGCATCATGGGAAAACTCAGTTTTCTTACTTGAGAGGGTCTTCGTGGTCAATCAAATCTCATTAAACCTCCAGCCATCTATGTGCCCAGTTGGCATGTGCAGCAGGTGAGAAGCTCAGATGACCAGTACACATTGGCTTGGTACGAATCCAGCACCATCAGAAATATCTGTGGTTTAATCCTAAAAGTGCCAGGTGCTATTGTAGGTTTTTCACAGAACTGCAATGATTGAAGTTTCCATTTTTATCCTTCTGTAGTTGATTCTCCTAGAGTTCAGTATGTTAAGTAACTTTCCCCAGATCCCACACAGAGTGCATGACTAAGTCTGGAATCAAACACTGACACAGGGCAGCTGTTCTCAAAGAGCTTGCCCTTTCCACAGAACCATAGAGCCCCATGTGGTTGATTTGGATGTGGGGTCTGGGGGTGGAAAGAAGAATCATTGGTTGCCTCAAACGTGAGAGTGAGCAGGGTATAGGAGGAAGGAAGGTCTGCTCCAAGGTGGGCTTCCTTCAGCAGGTTGGGCTCTGTGGGTACCAGAAGAATATCAGCCTTTTCTAAATGAAGGAATATCTTTTTGTCCCCAGGACCTCACAGGCACTTTAGACTCGTGTCGTCTTTCTGACCAAAACAATTGCTGAGCTTGCTTCAAATTCTCTCTCCTTCACACTACTCACCCTGCTACTCTGTGACCTGCCACAGGTGTTTGCAGAGCTGCTCTCAACAGCTGAGGCTGGTGGCCCGAGAGGAGATCAAGGACTGCCTTCAACTGACAGGGACACCATCAGGACAGAAAGGTCAGGGAGATCTGAAAGCAGAGCAGCTTCTCTGTCCAGATCTTCATCCAGATCTTCATCCACAGCCCAATGGCAGAGGCAACAACCCTGGTAGGACTCCAGGAAGAGGCCAAGTGCTCCATCTGTTTGGATTGCCTGAGCGATCCCATCACCATCGAATGTGGGCACAACTTCTGTCGTTCCTGCATCCAGCAGTCCTGGATGGATCTGCAGGAATTCTTCCCTTGCCCTGTCTGTCGTCACCAATGCCCAGAGAGGCACTTCAGGAAC